>JAAIXI010000245.1:4742383-4763223 GCA_013403645.1 Heliconius nattereri | reverse complement strand
CCCTTCCAGAGGTTCACTTTACGCTCCAGCGTCAGTCGGTTCTCGGCAATGAGTGCTATGTCGTCGGCATACATCATCAGCCATGGAGGCTGGTCCTGGATGTGAGCCGAGACAGTATCGAGCACTACATTGAACAAGAACGGACTAAGAGCCGAGCCCTGGTGAACCCCCACTGTAATCGGGAAGGGTCTAGTGTCGCCAACAGCAGTCCTAACCATAGAAGCGGAATCGTGGTACATGCCTCTGATAATCTCAATATAGGCCTCAGGGATCCCTTTGGATCGCAATGCCCACCAGATACACTGACGAGGCACACAGTCAAAGGCCTTCTGCAGATCTAAAAAGGCCACGTGCAGAGCTCTCCTTTTTTCCCTGTATGCCTCCATCAAAGTTCTGAGGGCGAAAATGGCGTCCATGGTGCCCGATCCTGGCTGAAATCCATATTGAGACTCAGAGACAGTACACTCTCGGCGGAGCCTGAAGTCGATCATGCGCTCGAAGAGCTTCATGGTATGACTCATAAGCTTAATGCCCCTATAACTACCACAATCTAACTAATCAAAAAAATCATCAAAATCGATTGGCGCGACATTGAGTTATTCGTCTATTTGTCGCGCACATACCTAATGCAAATTTAAGACTTACGTGATTTTCTCATAGATGCCATTGTCAGACATGGACCAAAAAAAATCGGTTCACCCAGTCAAAAGTTATGTGGTAACACCACGTAAAAGGAAAAAAAAAAGAATTTAAAAAAATAATTAAAAAAAATACAGTCGAATTGATAACCTCCTTTTCTTACAGAAGTCGGTTAAAAAGGTAGATATAATTAATGTAACATAGCTCAGTAAAGTTAAAGCTCAAAATCATATTCTAAATTACGTTTTCTAGAAAACTATTAGTTTGACTAATGACATGTTCATAAAGGATTTCCCGTATATGGGAAAAACTTGTATTACAATAATTACTAATACTTACGTTGTTCTATGATTATGTCCGAATAGGCGCAGTGGCACAAGTGCGTGACAGTAAACGCGACTGCTCGTGGCTTCGATCCCCACTCGAAAAAGTAAAATATACCGGTCAAAATCATAACCCTTCTATTTGCTTCGCCGTAGTCGGGTAACAAATGATGTAACAAGGATAGATAACTTTTTAAAATATTTTTCCATAGCCATACAGTAAATGAGCATGATTTCTTTAAGAACAAATTAAATCATGAATTACTTATTTGTTATTTAAATTCGCACACAAGCATTGTTGACACAAATGTTCAACTACCATTTAATTGGTAATTTTATGTACATGGATATTCATGTCTTTTATTATACTATTATTATTATTATTATTTTTTATTTAACTCATTTACTTTTGCGCTTGTACAGTTTTATATTAACATCATCAAAAGGCCGTCGCGGTGCAGTTTCACAAGCGTGTGACTGTAAACGCGACCGTTTTTGGTTCAATTTCCATTAAGAAAATAAATTATTATTTGTTTATTAATATTTTCACTTTTTTGCTCTGGTAATAAGACAAAGCGCGACGTGGAGTTCAGCCACTCAACACGCAACGCCTCGAAAATTCGGCAGAAAATGAAAAACGAAGTGTCTTAACTCTAAATTCCCTGTATCCGCATACAGCGTGAAGCTGAAACAAAATATATGTGAAACTTGTACCTATATAAAATTACGGGCTGAACGCATCTACCTAAGTAAACTTATACTGAAACTGTATTAACAACCAATAGAGCTAAAAACATATAGTCAACCAAAATAAATAGCTATTAAAATTAATAACTTATTCACATTGCATAGGATATAAATTATTTATATTGTTGCGTCAAGAAAATAGTCTAGAATATATATTATTCCAATACTGTAAGCTATACTAGGTATGTTAATTTTATTACTTTATTTTTATGATAATAAACGACATGTTAAAAATAATATCGGTAATAAATATTGATAACATATTAATTAAAAGGTTATGTATTAACATCTCTCATTAATTAAGATTAATTAAGTAAACTCTTAATTGTTTTTTACTTTGTTAAATCATCATTATCATAACACAAAAAATATTATATAAGCATGTAATTATGTATGTACTTCAATCTAATGCTTATATAACTTGTATTTTACAAATACCCACAAGGTTTTTGCACGCCACGATACAACTACGTAAATAATTAAATATACAAATACTTGAAAATCAAGATATTGATCAATCATCATCATCGTCATCATCAAATCACGAAAAGATTTTATATAAATCTATACGAAGCTTTTTGAAGTTATACTTTTTTTAGCGAGTTTGGATAAAAATTATGACAGTAAAATTTTACTTTTACCGATTAAAGTTTTAGTTATGTACAAATAATTCTTTTACGATATTTAAATAAAATTTACTTAACTAGATAATGCCCTATAATAAAAAAAATCAATATATAATATATTTCTAAAAATTTTACAGATCAATTTAAAAATAATTTTGAGTGAACTGTACCTAATACCACTTTAAGTGTTTAAGATAAGTAAAATATCTTGTAATAATAATATACTCTATATTACAGAATTGCAATAATTACTTTCAAGTGAATTATTTCAGTAAATTTACGCAACGGACGTTTCACCAACGGAAAAGGAAACCAACTTGAACGTCACGCTTGAAAGACGTTTGCTTTGTTAAAATATATGTGTAACGAGCTCCTTAACCCATTATAATGTGTCAGTCACGTCAGCTCATGTTTACTCAACGTGATATACAAATGATTGTTTAAATTAATCTATACACGTTTCTTTTATAAATTTGTCTATGACTTAGAAATAACTAGATGGTAATTTATTCTTATTTTTTTTATTACCGTTGATGAGCGTACTCAGGGAATTCCCCAGCGGTTACTACCCCTTTCACAAGCACCCACCAAAGCTAAATAACTAACTACTAATATTTTGCATTATATTCGATAAATATTTATAATGGCAAATTAGTTTAATTAATTATATTTGAATTATTATCTGGTGCAATAAAGAAATAAAAGAAGTATATAGAATTTAATTGCGACTTTAATATCCACTTGAATATTTCCATTACGATTTATTATTCCAATCATCACGTAAGTAATCATTATTACCTGTCGTTATTACTATTATTACTTACTAGAGTACATGGCCTGCGGGAACCGGGACTCGAGCACCATCCTTATAGGTCCTGAACCAGCCGTTAAGTCGGAGAAGTTCAGGTACCTTGGATCCGTTATGCACGAGTCTGGAGGCATCGACCACGATGTCCATGGCCGGATAAGCGCTGCCTGGGCCAAATGGCGGGAGGTCACTGGTGTGGTCTGCGACCGCAGAATACCGCCCAAGCTCAAGGGGCTGATATACAAGAGCATCGTCCGACCGGTTCTTTTATACGGCAGCGAATGTTGGCCAGCACTATCTCGGCACACTCAGGAGCTTCACGTCACGGAAATGAAGATGCTGAGGTGGATGTGCGGCGTAACGCGGTCTGACCGCATACGCAACACATTCATTCGAGGTAGTCTTGGGGTCCGTGACGTAGCGGATAAGCTCCAAGAGCGTCGCTTGAGATGGTTTGGCCACGTTACGCGCCGGCCTAAGAACTATGTCGGACGCAAGTGCCTTGCTATACTAGTTCCTGGGGCGCGACCTCCTGGACGCCCAAGGAAGCGCTGGTTGGATGTCGTGATGCAGGACATGAGAGCCAATGGTCTAACCACCGAGGACGCAAAAGATCGTGCAAAGTGGAGTAGGTTAAGTAGGAAGGCAGACCCTGGTAATAGCCGGGATTAATGCCAGGAAGAAGAAGTTATTACTATTATTACTTATTCATAGATATTAACATTTTATAAAATATAATTGCTCTTGTCTTAATAAATAAAATCATTTCAGAATTATATTTGTTTCAATAGTTTTGTAAAATAACGCGGAAAAAGATATGCGCCAGTAATAAATGCATATTATCTTTAATAAATACATATAAAAACGAAAGGTCACTCAGTCACTCATCACGAAATCTCAAAAACTACCAGAGCTAGGAGTCTCAAATTTTGCATGGACGTCATTTATAGGACGTAGGTACTCATGGAGACAGAAATTAATAACGTAGTTCACGCGGGCGGAGCTGCGGGCGGGCCGCTAGTTCATTATATAATTCATACGACATTTTTCTCGAGCAAATTGCAAGTAAAAACATAGGGAAAAAAACAAGTCAATAAATAATGATAATAATGTATTTGTTTCATACAAAATTATTTACAACACCATTATTATGCACATCTGCTGTCACAATTGTAAATCACTACATATTGATTGATATAAATTAATGTTCAACGCGAATGTACACAACTTACGACCACCGCCTACTTTAATTAACCTAATTACAGATCATAGGCACCTTTCCCTAATTAATATACGTATAGACTAAGTTTATTATTTGCATATGAATATTTACAATTGGTATTAAATTGACGTTAACATTGTGCAATGATGATTTCAAACGTTTTTATTTGACAAAACGTTCAAATAAATAAGTAGACAATAATTCGACGGTCCCTAGATAAAGTATCGAAAGCGAAAAATTACAAATTTCTTTTATTGCTGTTTTAAACTATTATAAAAGATAGTTTTTAATTATTTACACGCACTAAAAAACGCATAAATAACTATTTAGTTGAAATTTTGAAAAAAATAATTAAAACTACACTTGTTGTTCAAAAGAGCGATAAAAGCATTTGTAATTTTTCACTTTCAAAACTTTACCACTGTCAATTTGATAGTACCAGTTGGGTGTTATAACATGCAGCAGATAATATATTTTATTATAAATCTATATATTAAAATCATGATTTATTTTCAACTGTTATAACATTTATTATCTGTAATAGAAATAGCACGTGGCGTCTCGGTTCGGCAATGATTGGAGATATTCAATAGTTATTCCGCCGTCATCGAGTAGACAGTCAAGCCCGTGGTCAAATAAGGACATACATCGTCTCGTCATCAATATGATATAATATTAATAAATATTACAACAGTTAGAAAAAACATAATATAACAATATCGTGCATTATGAAAGTACAACTATAACGCCCAACTATAATAAATACAACATTAAAAGACAGCCTGCCAAAGTAAATAAAAAATAGTAAAAATTACTGCAGTTTTTAAAAAGTAAACAGTATAGGTTACGTAGGACAAGACAGGCGAGAAAACTAGTAAAAATGTAAAGTTACTTCATGATGAAATTGAAAAAAAAAGAACAATTTAGTTGACAAATTGTTGCATTATCACACAATCTATTTACTTCAAGCAATCTGACATCAGCCAATAACAATACTCATTATTATATATAGTAATTTTCCCACAGAGTTTACAAAGTCAAATTACTATATTCCAAAATAAAAAATAAAGATGTAAAGATTCACAGATGCGTTTTTTTACCCACAATGCTATTTATATCAATGAAAATTATGTAAAAAAAAAACAAACTTAAATTTAAAAAATGGCGAATAGTCACCCGACTTTAATGAAAAATGAAACCATATTGCATATCATTTTCATTGACAATTAGCTTTTTTCGTTTTCAATATAATCAATAAAAAAGCAAAGCTTGTAGTCGATTTGAAAAGTAAAAAAAAAAATTATTTCCCTTAAATCTATGAAGCCATATTTACATTATAAGATATACGATAACTATATTACACTATACTACTGTTACACTAACTTTATCATACATCACGTAATACTTTTTAATAAATACAAATTTCCACTAATCAATATATTAATTAATATGTATAATTAATTAAACATTATTTATAATACCAGTTTCAAATTGCATGAAACCGTTGTAATAAAAGAATTATTGTCAAAGCAACGAGAAGCAATCAATAAATTTGTAAAACCCTAGCTATTTAAAATATAATACACATGAAAAAAAATGATACCAAAACGCAAATAATTTCGTTATTAGGGGCGGTTATATATTGTAGCCTTTCATACATTATATCATAAATGAAACACAAAAGTTTTTAGGGATATATTACTTGATGATTATTAGTATTCTTAATCAGATCCGGCATAAAATTATTAAAAAGTACCATTAAATATTCTTTATGTCCACCCACAATGCACCATATTGAGTGGAGAGTGGTTTGTCTTATTAGCAGAGCGGAGAAACAAAAATAATTCACTTCCCCCCCAACTTAAAATCGAGCCCCCAACCGTCGCGATTACAATCAGCCGCGACGGCATCTTATATATATTATATTTTATGATATAATCTACGATAGACAATGTTTTCATACATTAATTCTCAGTCTTGCTTTCGTTATTTACATGGACATATATCGTACGCCGACCGCGAGTTAGTCGACTGACTCATGGTACATAATATATTGTATTGTTCATATCAGTACAACTACAACATTGTATTATGGCTGTAAATATCACAATTCATCATTATTTACCGTTCGTTGCTGCAGTGTTTTGAAACGGATGACTCGTTACTTTGAATTTTTAATGTTTTTAAAATTTTATAAAATTAGCGCCCAAGGAGTATATATATATATATACAATTTGTTGGTGAAGATTATAAGATATATGAATAAATTTATTCGTTTATCGCATAAATTTACTTTTAAAACTAATTGTTTATTTTTAGGCTTTATTTAAAAACAATGGATGATTTAAATTTGTGTTAAATATTATTTTAAGCATGACATCATATTTTTAACATTTTTAAGGTATTAATTCCACTATGAGAATGGTAACGGGACTCGAATCTGCACCTCTTAGCAACCGCCAAGTGGCTTCGATAGAGCGCTTGGGTGTTTTCTAAGAGAAACGGGTTTAAGTCTTAATTTAATACTTTAAAAAATAATATTTGTTTTTTATAAATATTATGTCAAAAAGTTATATTGTATTACGATTTTCATCTTCACCAACACTGCATTAATATAGCAACAGTTCAAAAAACTTTTAATTTATATCTTGAAATAAATTAACCCGAATATAGACATGCAAATCAAACTGCTATAACAATATAACTGATTTACAAATACAATTTTTGGCCGCTTTATACTACAAACGGTCGAAATTTTTTAATATTAAGGCCATTAAAACAAAAGTGATAAAGCTAGACGCATTTTAAAAATAAGTTATATTTATTATCTACATACTTATTAATTTTATAATATTTTTCTTTCACTGTGTTTATCAAATTTTCCACAACTGTGAACAAACGTATATATATTTTTTATTTTGTTATAGCATGTTATGACTTACCTTTAAATATTTTAATACAGATTAAATTATTTAAATTCAGTATAACATAACATGAAGTTATTTATAAATGAAATGCGCCTAGCCTTAAAACAACAACAAATTTTATGTATAATATTCATGTACATAAAATTTTGTGAAAAAAAATCAGGTCTTGATTGGCTATTTCTTGCCATTTATCCTTTTTTTTACCTTCACGTTGCATCCCACATATAGCAGGGCAGGCAGAGAGAACGTAAATGGTAAGACATTCCATTCCGCACTATTCGTCTAATTTTCGAGACATTGCGTGTTGAGAAGCGGGTGTCAACGCCGCGTTTTATGATTAAATCAACTTGTTTTAAATATTATTCTTGCAATAGTCACTTTAAACAAACAAATTAAAAGTAATAAGATAGAAAAACATTTTCAACACTTTTGAATTTGACTACAAGGAGTATTGAAATATCCACTAATTATTATACATACATATAACCATTTTATAGCTGTCACTGTTGTCACTGTTATATACACATTCTACGATTATATATAAATAATAATTATTATATAAAAACACTTGTTGTATTTGTTTGTATCTTGTACACTCCACATTATTTAAGAAACATTTCCAAAGCAATTCTAGCTTCATACAAATAATAAATTGGTGTTCTAAAATTTTGCTAAAACCTAATTCTGGACTAATTGTAATTAGAATTGTATAGAAGACGAGTGATGTTCCTAGTTTTTGGTTAAGCGCTATAAATTATTTAATATTTTCTATAAAAAACATCAATTGTTAAAATATTCTTGTATAATATCTTAACATTCATGTCAGCCTGTCACTCTGTCTCATGACGTCATTAGATTTCTATTTCAACTTATGTGAAATATAGCATCGTATTCTTTCTTTTTAAATTGTGTTGAAAATATAGTGTATAATTTTATAATCGCGATTTTCACAAGTACCCACATTTCCTGCAAAAGAACACAACTCCAAATAAACATGTATATATTTATTATCTGCAACCACTCATTATTCTATAATCTGCACAAAACTATCAAGGCAATGTCAAACATAAGTGACAACCATTGACATTGAGAAGAGCTGACAGCTGACATGAGCTGACGAGCGCTAGAACATTCTAGGAAGCGCTTGAATCGCCATAATCCAAGTACTGAACTAACATAGAAGAAGATTTTGACAGGCGCTGTCAAACGATAACTTTTGCTAGTGCGAGCCGGAATGGAGGTTATGTTGAGCCTTTTTCTTACGTTGCGCGAGCATATCGTAGAAGGGATTGTGACTTATGGAACGACGCAAGCATTCGATCCATTCGTCACGTTCTTCAGCTGTAGCCGCCGACATTCTGGAAAATCATATTGACAAATATAATATTTGGAATCAACAATAGTTTAATTTAAAAGGAGATACCAATTTTCCGTAAGATTATGTCGAATTTGACTATATCTATACTATCTACATAAATCATATTAAGCTGAAGAGTTTATTTAATTTAAGTCTATAGTCCCAGAATACAGGCTACGTACTTAAAGTTGAGTAAAGTTTTTTGATATTAGATACTTTATTTATTTAGCAGCCTATAGTAACTCACTTTACCCACGGTCAGATTTACCACGGGCCTTAACAATATGTCATACAGAACTCTTCAAATTTCCAATTAATAACGGGAACGAAGTCACAAGTAATAGATAGTGACTAATAATTAGCAATTGGTGGTAGTCGACAGCAATGTGTCATTCATTTTTCTTATTTACCTTGCAAATTATGTGAGATGCGTTAAAATAAATATATGAGTAAGGCACTTTATTGATATACAAGTGTTTCATCCTACAATTGAGACAAGAAGAACATTGGCTCCGAACATATGGCATGTAATTTCAAAGTAATGAGTCATATCATTGTACACAATTTTTTTTCAGCGGATATTAATGTTTTAATTAGCTTTTCATTGAAGCTTTAATTACACCATAAGCAAAAACATTTAATTTAATTAATATTTAATTAGTCATTAGTAAAAAAAATTGCTTACATCTTCAATGACAATTGTTGTTATTTTTCTATTTGAGACACACAAATTACTTAAAGTTAAAGATTATTTTTTAACTTCACGCTCTAGCTATATAGCAGAATGGGCAGAGGGAGCCTAGAATAAAAATATTCCGTTCCACAGTTTTTGAGATATTGTATGTTGAGTAACGGAACAAAGTAAAAGCGGGCGAAGCCGCAAGCGGATCGCTTATTATAAATAAAAATGTATAGTATAGTTCCACATACCTGTAAACAGTGTGCTTGCCTTCCACTACTTTGCCTTCGGAATCAGTTTTACACGCCTTTATAAGGTCGGCGCCGCCGCTCGCGTACAGTTCTAAACAATGCGGCCGCTGACGGTCACTCGCTGCTCGCACCTGGTGAGAGATGAAAATATAATGTATGAATAACTTTAACACGCTGTAACCCGCATATAGAGGGTTCATAGTGTTAATCCCAAGACTATTACTCTACGCCATAACATACGCTTTATATTGTTACCACAACGAGAAAATAATCCATTCCCTCGAATGGGAATTGAAACCACTACCGTCACTATATACATTCGAAATAGCATTTCATCCACTAATTATATATTAGTAATTATAATAATTAATTTAAGTTCATTGCTAAATTAGAAGACTGAACAAGTAGCATTTAACAACAATAAAATTGCAAATTACTTTTACTATCAGATTACTAATAACCAAGGAATTATATTAATAATACAAAAGAAGAAATAATTAAGTAATACCACAATTTACTAATGACTCATCTATTAACATTGTTTTAGTAATAAACCTACCATTACTATCAACATGTTTCTACGAAATCACAACAAATTGTCATTTACATAATATATAATATAAATTAATATAATATAATAATGACTCTAAATATATATAACAGGAATTCTATTTATAGATATTTTTCATTTGTATTTTCCCTGCCTCGTTAAATGAAATGTGATATTAGGTTTTGCAACATAATACTAAATGAGCAGAATCTAAGCTCAAGTAAAAATTAAAATATATATATATTTACATTCTCATAATTTATTTACGACAAATAACTAGTGTGATTTTTTTTTTCATAAACATTAACCAATTTTTACAAAATCTTTACATGTGTTGGTCTCATGTATATGCTATAAAGTAAAGTTTAATCTAAAGTTCCGTTTAGTAGTTTTTGCGTAAAATTGGAACAAACATACATCCTCACAAACTTTTATAATACTTATTATTATTAGTAGGATAGAAGAATATTCTAAGTATTCTTTTCATAATTTAACAAAATCTTACCGATATATTTTCTAATGGAATGATGCCCCTCGGTTCTTTGTCTGTTGTGTATTCGAAGTAGTAAAGACAGTTATCGTTTAATATGAACCATCTTCTTTTCCATGACTTATACCTGAAAGTTATAAGAAACATATTTAATAAATATATTTTACATACATATCAAATTTCCTTTTCGTTATACATATAAGTTATTAAATACCAAAAAAGTAGTTTGCAAACATATAATAGAAACATCTTTACGAAAACATTGATAAGTTTAATGGTTCTTGTACACGAGTATCCTCGTATCCCCTAAATAATTGTATTTAATCAATGTGAGTATAAATTAAAACGTGTCCAATTCAATTAAAATCGTCTACGGGGAATTACTAATGACTTGAACATTTTACCCAAATTCAGGAAGGAAAATAAGAATAATAATTTAATAAGAATAATAATTGAATAATGTACGATAAAATAAAATGTAAGCAATGTATATTTACATTATATTAAGTACGTAAAAAAACAATAGAAAAGATGAGCCAAGTGATTATTTCCTTGTGATTATCTCATATTAATGCAAAGCGTGGCGTTGAGTTCCGCCACGCAACGTTTTCGATAATTCGACGGAAAGTGGTAAACGGTGTGTCTTCACACTAAGTGGGAACTTACTAGGTTAAAGGAAAAACAAAACAATAATAAAAAAGTTAAACATACCTTCCCCCTTGTTTCCACAGCCAGCCCTCCTTATCCGGATTGAAGAAAGTATGCATGAGATCATTACCGTCGTCCTCGGGTATTTTAAAAGGCTCCGTCTTTATCGACTCGTATAAAGACTGTAAACACGATAAAAAACAAGTTAAATTCGTCACAAAATTTTGAAACAGAAATCATCATCAAATATCATAGTATAAAAAATATATATTAAAAAGTAATATTATAATATGATTATATAGTCAATTAACTAAAATAACATAAAATATAATAAAACAATAAGATTTAAATATATCAGCGTTATCTACAATCAATCTACTCGATGCGAACACTTCGCCACGACTAACTTAGCAAAATAAACATTATCATTGATAATGACATAAGTAATAAAATCGAAGAATTATAATGTTTTCGCGTAAAAGAAATTACATATTCAACTCTATATTGACAAAAACTAATTTTGATAAGAAATAGAAAGTTTTTATATAATCTCACTAATAAATTAAAGAATCGATCAACGAATTACGTAATAAATATATTATCTAATTATAATGAGAAAGAATAAGTGATGAAAAAATGGCAAAAAAGAGTTATGAAGGAAAAACAAATGGTGAGAGAGACAGTGGGAGATCTCTGTTGACCTTCGAAAACACAGTGTCAATGATACTGGAGATCACGTGATAAGCTTGAGGAGGAGGAGAACATGCATGAAGATGTCATCTCCGTTCTCTCTGTCTACCCCGCCAAGGATATAGAGGGAAGCTATACATGTAAGTAATATTTATTATCATAGTAAGTCGAGTGCGAATGACTGTATGTTACGGCAGAGAATGGCAGTTTGATAAGAAGCTGTTACATTGACACCGCTATCTTTAGAGCATCGGAGTGCGTCATTATAGGTTATTTGCATTATCAAAATAAACAAGGTTGGGTCACAACAATTAGCTTGCTCTAAATATATTAGATATGTTGTTATTAAAAGAAATAATATATTTATTAGATGTTTACTAAAGTTAATTGAAGAATGATATATGTTAATATTTCTTATGTAAATTTAAATAAAAATATAGAATAATGAATGGAATATTTGGAATTGTGTCATTAAGAACTAATTGAACAGATTTATCAAATACAAATACGCAAAACATTAATATACTGTTTGAGTGACTAAAGAGCTTTGATAATTTATCGCACAAACAATATTTAATTTAATTACTACTTATTATACATACATGCTTAGAAAATGAAAAGGAAATAATAATTTTTGATATAATTCTTATATAGGTTCGCCATTTATAGTAAAAAACAAGGCAGGAAAATTGAAATTACTTCGAGTCGAAATTTATGTAGGTACACTAAAATGCTATCTTTATATCATATAGCGGATATCTCTTAGATGCATTGATAACTATCACACATTGACACCGTTAACGTTCCAACCTGAACACGTCGTCTGTGCACCTCGATGCACCTCGGTGACACACAACGGTTAATATCGATAATATTGCAAATAAACCGGTATTGAAATATGTAGCGACCGGTTATTATTAATTGATTTTTTTAAATAAAATATATAAAAACTAAAATATACATTTTATTTTGTAACTTAGTTATTGCATATAATTATTCTATTCCGGTTTGACTACTACTACTAGTAATAAAACACAAAGGTGTAAAAAGCAGTATACTATTTTTAATACTTCCAGTGCAATGGCAACCTGTAGTGGATAAAGAACTATACTGGATTCTCGCATACTTGCAAGCCATTATAATATATATATATATATATATATATATATATATATATATATATGTGTGTAAGTGTTTTTGTAATAACTCGTTTACATAATGTCCAATGATTGAACATAAAACTCAAACGCGAATTCATATAAAAAATCTATATTTGTGTACTTTTTATTTAATTTTTTTGTGTACTACTTACATCATAATGTTATATTCATTTAAATAAAATAAAAAACTCAAAATTAATATTTTATCAATCTGCTTACAAAACATGATATGTGTCCGAACTAGTCTTATTAATAATAGCAGATACACGCATCTTTCTTTCCTAATTATGGAATAACACTTAAAATTGGTAAAATTATTAAATAATTCTGGGCAATTAATTATCTTTGGGTAGCGGTAATTTACAAAAATCTCCCTACAGACACGCTAGCAACTTAAATAAGTTGTAACAACATATAAGAATTTCGACGTTGCTTGATGAGAAAATATAGCTCAGTGAACGGAGCGCTTAGATTGTTTTCTTAGAAAATTTCTTATATTGTTTTATATGTTTTCTAAAAAAACTATAATTAAATAAGACTCACCAAGAGTAACTCCTGAGGTAGATCGCCACCGTTGTTGATTCCGCGGTTCATAGCCACAAACTGTTCTGGCGTCGGTTTGTCCTTCACGCTGGGATTGTGCAACGACGTGTTAAGCATTATTATAGCGAAACTTAACACGTAACACGTGTCCGCATTTGTAAATATGTCGGGATTCAGCTGGCAGTAGCGTTGCGCGAAACTCTCCATCATACGATCAATCTTCTGCGCCTCGCCTGGAAGACGGAAACTCCAAAGGAATTGCCTGCGGGATAAACTTTAATTACTTCGGTTTGATCACTTCGTAGCAAGGTTTTGTAGGGTTCCGATGAGTTTTTCAATTTGTTTTGTATGTACTTTACACCTTTGTAAGTAATTTATGACAGTAAGTGAGGATATCGAGTGGCCAAATAATTTTTTCCTTATTTTAATAAGGAAAATAGCACTGTTAAGCATAATGTTGGCATCGGAATCATTTTATAACTCTATGTATTTGGCACACACATTTTTTTCCATTTTCACGCTGTATACCGCACATAGCAGAAAAGGCAGAGGGAACCTGGGAACCCAGTCTTAAGACACCCTCTATTAAACGTCTCTATTAAGACCTTTCCATTCCCCATTATTTCCGCCAAACTATGGAGGCATGTTAAGTGATGGAACTTAACGCCGCGCTTTACCTCGTTGCCAGAGCGGCAAAAATGGAAATATAAATACATGAATTTAATTTCCTAAAGTAAGAATCGAATCCATAGCCATTTACAGTCGCACGCAGTCGCTCAAGCCCCAAGACTGGTCTCAACAATAAAAAAAAAAAAAAATTAAATAGTCATGAAGGTCAAAGGAAATATCAATATTCCAAATAAATACCTAGTATTTAAACTAGGCAACGTCAATATTTAGAATTACGATAAAACTTTAATGTTCCATTTTCCATTTTATTTGTGAATGGTAAATAATAAAATGTTAATAAATATTGGGTTATTATAAATACACATACCGCAACGCCTGTACAAGTATCAAGTCCGTGAAATCGTGTAATTCCACAAAAGCTCTGAGCACCGCCTCGTTGAAGTCCGACCGTTCGCCGAGATAGTCACCAATTGCTGTTTTACTTAGGCCTTCGCCCTTGTGTAAAAATTGTGCGACGTCTTCCGGTGTCCTTTGTAGCAGTCCATTTTCGTAAAGATATTCAATACCTGGAAAACACAAATGTAAAATGTATACAACTTGTGAATTGCGACTATAAGCGCAACGGTTGTGTGTACGATTCCCACTCGGGGAAACGAAATATGTAATATTGTCATTTCCTCGTTCTGGTAACGAGGTAAAGTGCGGCGTTGAGTTTCGCCAAAGCTTCACGCTATATAGTGCACATAGCGGGGTATGCAAAGAAACGTTTGTTAGCGAAAATTATTTAATAAAAAGAAGAGTTTTGACCCAACAAAGCTTTATGCGGACCCTTTGCAGCTTAAATATTCAATCAACATTTTATGTCGTAATATGAAATATTCACAAAGTTATAAAAATATTCAAATATATATTTTTATATTATAATAAAAAAATATAATACGAGGGGCATTCAAAAAGTAAGTTTCCCTATTTTTAAAATTATGTTAAAAACTATTTTTAGGTTAAAAAACGCATATTTATTTATTATTTGAAACATAAACTATTTTTCTACATAGTCGCCTTCGACTTGAATACATTTTTTATATCTGTGTTGAAGTTTAAGCAAACCTTCCTTAAAAAAGACGTGTCCTGTTTTGCACACACTTTGCGGTAACCCAGTTTATCTTTCAAGATTGTAAAGATTAAAGTTCGGCAAATCTCAATATCAGAAGATTCAAGAATATCATCAATAGTCAGTCGTCTGTCATCTTGAATGATTTTTTCAACGGCATCGATAGCTTCGTCCGTAGTGGCTGTTTTTGGCCGTCCTGCACGCTGTTCATCGTTCACATCTGCTCATCAGTACGCCATCGTCGCAACATTTGCACACTCATACAGTTCTCACCGCAAACTAGCACTAATTTACTGTGTTTATCGTTTCCATTTAGTCCTTTAGCAGTAAAAAATCAAATAACTACACGCAATTCAATATTGGACACGTTTTCCAATGATACCTCCATTGTTGTCAAAGATAGATTGCTAAAAAAACTATTTTCGGTCATCAATATCGGTGCCGATCTTACCAGTAGACCCAAAACTGAAAATTATGTTCAGTGTGAGCCCGTTACATGGTGCTCATTAAAAATGCCAGACCAGCGAAACTTACTTTTTGAATGCCCCTCGTAATTTATTTGACAAATACAAATTAAAGTTAAGATTATACGACGGCACCAAGTATAAAGATATACAGGTACGTTGTTAGGGCTTATTAAACTTTATCTGTTTGACGTCACAGGATCCATAAATGGCGCTTCGCACTGACGTCATACGCCTCCACGCTGAAACTTCAGTAAAGTTACACACACTAAATGTATAGCGTCAGCTTTGTTTTGCATGAAAATATTTTAATTACATTTTAAATTGTAACTGAGGTCGTCATGACGCAGCGGCATAATGGTGTGAGTGTAACGCGACGGTTGTGCGTTCGATCCCCATTCAAGGAAGTGGGAGCGGAATATTTATTAACGTTTTTATTTCCATTTTCTTCGCTTGCAATACGCAATGAATTCGGCAAAAAGTGGGAAACGGAGTGGTCTTAACACTAGGTTCCCCCTGCCTACCATACTGTGCGCAGGATACAGCATGAAGCTGATTTTTTTTAAATTGTAAATTCTAATAATAATTTATAGGCAACTTATAGAACCCTAGTGCATAAAACATTTTTTTTAATAGTACGCCTCATCTAAAAACGTAGAGCACACTGTGACGCTATTTTTATAATCCACATTATAAAAACGTACTGAAGATGACAATGATGGATTGTAATCGGTAATAAGATAGACAAAAACGCTGCTTGCGCTTGTTGCAATTTGAAAAGAAGATGAACCAGTCCGTTCATTACTTTTTTCTTATATTCCACTCACATCAAACGTTTTGTCGCGCAAATACCTAAGTATGCACTGATTTTATTGTCCTTGACGCAGCGATAAACTAGCAAATCGGCAAGAGAATAATAATTTTAGGTTATTTAACCTTGCAAAGACCGAAATTTAATTATGCAAACCGATACGTGCATTACTGATAAAATTAACATGTTTCGTTTTGCATTATAAAAAACGGGTGAATAACGCTCGCGTTTTTATAAATGGTGAAACAAATATTTTCAGTTTATTATATTACAGCAAACATATATATAATTCTTATAATTCTCGTTTAACTAGCTCATGTTCAATAACAGTGAACCTAACATAAGCCTTAGATAATAATTAACCTTGGATTTTGAATAAAATTTGACTCTCAAAACACTTAAATTATCGAGAAACTTCACTTTCATTTCGTCTCGACCAGGCGAAATAGGAAAAAAATAAGTTATAGCCCTACATTCTACACTAGAAAACTATATACAAAACAAAAATGTAAGACTTTTATTTAACTTAATTTCATCATTCCCACTGTATTAATTTCCTTTTTACTTTTGCGCACCATAAAAGACTTGAATGGAACATACATCTGACCTCAATTTGACGACAGATAGTTCATAGAAAGCATTGTGAGAGACCGGCCTTTTTCCTTAAACCCACTCGAGAGCTAGTTTGAAACGGAATCATTAGAGGTCCATACAAAAAAATATTTTTATTTTCTATAGGTAAAATTAAAGTTTTTCTGTCAGTTATATTATTATCAGGAATGAAAATAAGGTCACATTTTACGGAACAAATATTTAATTAGTAAATTGTATTTAACAAGTATTTAATTAGTAACATAAAAAAATAAGACAATAATTAGACCATAAATATTTTACTTAAAAATGGCAAAGGCATTACAACCAGAAGACTTTATCGATGATGATCAACACTAGGCGCGTGGATGGTACTCGTCAATTGAAGAGTTCAGTTATGTCAAGGATACTTTCATCAAAGAGAAGCTAATAGTGTCAATGATATTGAGTTGAAAAACAAAATCTTGATGGGAATAATTAAAAAGTAAACTATATATATTTTTATAAGCTTCACGCCTAAGGCAGAACCTAGTGTTAAGACTCTCCTCTCCTCACTTTCTGCTGAACTCTGGAGGCATTGAGTGCTGAGTAGCGGCATTGAACGCCGCACTTTGCCTCGACACCAGGGCGACAAAATAGAGATTTTGATTTACATAAATAAACAAAACGTTTATTTGTTTAATAATATTTAAATATATTATAGTTTCCGTTACTCTCCTGAAACTTAGTTACAATTTAGCAAGCACCATTGCGAAATGAGCACAAAGTAGACACTGTATATGGATCAATACTTTCCACAGGTCTCTCGAAATGTGAAATATTCTGACGTAAAAATAGTAACGTAGCAATGGCGTACTTGATTTACTGTAAATGTCAACAATGCGAACCATCCCACCCGTGAGAATGGCGCACCTGCTATGATGCAAACACTGCAATTGCAGCGAGGTCTTTATATATACTATTCAATAGAACATTCGAATAACAATGATACGAACTATTATATTTATATTATATATGCTAATTATTTTAATATGTATTTTATAATACATATGTTGAATAACTAGCAGCCCACACGTGATTTTGCCTGTTTAAATTGCATAGAAATTAAAATTGAATTATAAAATTTTGCAACTAGCATCTACAGGTAGTAATAGCTAGTTCAGGAAAAAATCTGAAAACTATACATTTGTGATTAAATCCTAAAATAATAACCTTAAACCTTAAAAAAGGGGGACAAAGTTTGGTATTAAAGCCGATAGTTCAAGTGAGGTATCAGATAAAAGGGCTCTGACTAAACTAAGCCTGAATTTGGGAAAAAACTCCAAACCCCCAAGCATTGCACGGAACCCTCGGTGAGAGAAACCCGACTCGCGCTTGTCCGGTTTTTTTGTCAATTTACCTTTTTTAGGATCCATGTTGAACTTTTTCCTTCCTATGCTCATCTGTTTGGCCTTACTATTTTGTTTGCACTCCTCCTGCCCGTCGAGGGCCTCCAATTCGGCGACCACCTCACCGAGCTCATCTTTGAGTTGCTGAAAAGAAAGAGAAAGATTTTTAATAAACATTATTCAGATTAATATAAAGATAAATGAAAAAAGAAATATGTTTGTCAGTAAATATAGGTATAACAACAGTATTATAAAACAAAACTTTGGCTATATGTCGAGCTTTCTTTCCTATTCGCATACTTAATAATTAATGATTGGAGTGAGTGACAAGGTAAACCACTAATGTATTAAAACTAATACTACCTAGTACCTACATAAAATACTCGATCTAAGTCTAAGAAACTATCTTTTATATTGTTGTGTTATTTTAAGAGGTAAAATAGGAAATATTTTGAAATGATAATTAGAATAAGACTGGTAAAATTTTACTTTTTGTCCATAAAAATATGACACGTAACGAATATCACGGATATCAAGTAGCTTGGTAATAAAACAATATTGAATTTAAAATCTTCACAAATAAATCCATACCCCCATTCAAGCACAAATAAAATTACCCTTGTTTTGAAATCTTAATGAAGAAGCTTTGTTTTTGCTAAGCCTTTGTGATATTTCCTATTCCTTTTATATTCTGAATACAAACGAGGATAAATCGACTGAAAAATAATGAAAACCTCCAGTAACTCTACTTGTAAGTAATTATTTTCTATGGAAGTTTTATTTTTATAGGAAAAACTTAAATGTAAAACCTCTAAAAAATATATACATATGGTTATATAGTTAATACAAAGTACTCTTTTTGTTCAAATTTTCAGATGGAACCTGATACGTTCATATGTTGACTAACAGTAGATATTCTTGAAAAACAATAATTGAGTCTGCGTTAGGTTTCATATAAAAAAAAACAATATTTGAACTCACAACTATCACATGTGTTATATAATAAATAACGACAAACATAAATAATAAAAATAGAAATTAAATTTCAATACGAATATTATCTAGCAACTATGAAAACAGTCGTTCGCCAACTTTTCATTGCAACATCCAATTTTACAATGGAGCATACACAAAAGATATTCTACGACCAAAGTAACGCACTGAACGTAATGGCGAACATAGGCAGGGCAAAACGCCGCAGTCCACAATTCATTCTTTAAAATTAAGTACGCCTAGACAATCCCGTTTCAACATGGGATACTATAGTATAATAGGGAACACTGCCTTTTGCATTTGCTACTAAAAAGAGCATAATGGATAGGCCGCGAGTTTAAAATTTTGAAGATATTAATTTTGCTCAACAGTGTCTCTTCATTTTAAACATTCTAGAAACTCATCACATGTATAATAATTATAAAATATATAATTTGAGCTGGCGTGTCCGTGTTGCAGTAAAATTTTATACTTTTTACCTATATAAAATTGTTTAAATGGGGACACTTAAAAGACCGTACATTTAATTAAAATATATTTTATGACATTCACTCCATATTTAAGTATTTGTTTACACTTTAAATTATGTTTGATATTTAACTATTTAGACATAAAAATCTTACTAAACTTAAACATCCATTCATTGATTTTATAGCCGCTTTTCGTGTCTGTCTGAACTTTCTAACTCTTCTTTTTCTAAACCACCCAACGGATTTTGATGCGGTTTTTACCATTAGGTCGAGTATTTCTCAGGAAAGGTTTATATATAGTTTATTATTTGTACATTCTTATGTAAATTAACATAAATACGATAAATGTGTATAAAGTCCTACCCCTGTCTCTTATACACATCTAGCATCCCAAGAGTTTAACATTCCGTATAGTACTTTGCAAAAGAGGTATTGCAGATCAGAACAAACAAATCCTCGTCTCGGAAGAAAACCAGTATTTTCTCCTGCTCAAGAACAAATTCTGGCTGATCATCTAATACATATGACGAATCTTTTTTATGGATTAGACTCTATGAAATTCAGAAAAATAGCATACGAGTGTGCCGAACAATTAAAGATACCTCATAATTTTAACAAGGAGAGCAAGTGTGCAGGACCAGATTGGCTTGAAGGATTTTTGAGAAGAAATACTAATATTAGTGTTCGCAAACCTGAGTCGACAAGTATTAATAGAATTAAGG